>JAGFNQ010009076.1:0-28684 GCA_024364735.1 Boesenbergia rotunda | reverse complement strand
ACCTTTTTGCACCTTTCCCAGCTCCCTCGTACAATTTAATTTGCTCGCTCGTCTTTGTCTCTTTCTTGAGTTGCAATCCTTCGTAGAGTGAGGAACGCGTCGAGGTATATATCCATTAATCGAGTCGACTCATCTCTATATAAAGCCAGGCACCATGCATCCATCTGAAGTATAACATCTAGAGTTAAGTAGGATGTCCGATCAGGCTGATAAATTGCAGCACGAGATTGCGAAGGAGGACGAGGAGATCAGGGAGGAAGATGTGCACGATCACGTGCTTCTGGTCACCGGCAGTGACGGGAATGTTAAGGTTCAGGCAGAGGAGGGCAAGAAGGAGAGCTTTCTTAGAAAGATTCATCGGTCCGACAGTTCTTCCTCCGGTTCGGTAAGTTCACCTGATCAATGACCTCACCGAATTTCGTACGTCGTGATTTGTAATATACTTGTGCAGTCAAGTGACGAAGAAGTGGAAGGAGAGAAGAACAAGAAGAAGGAAAAGAATGATATAAAGGAAAAGATTGTCATCGACGACGAAGGGAGGAAGGAAGAAGTGGAGGACACCGAGGTGGTGGTGGAGATGGTGGAGGCCATCAGAGTGGAGCAGTCGGCGGTGGCACCGGAGGAAGAGGAGAAGAAGGGGTTCTTGGAGAAGATCAAGGAGAAGCTCCCGAGCAACCTGGGGAAGATAATGGAGAAGTTGCCAGGCTATCACAAGGCTGATCAGGAGAAAGAGGGAGCTAATTAAGAAGAACTAGCTAGTACCATGTTCCTTGTCATGAGTCATGCATGATCACTAGAACTAGAATAAATTTACGCAGCTAGCTTGTGTGTGTTTCTAGCTAGTGCTTAGAATATTGATTAATTTCTGAGTGCTTTTGTCATGCTTTTGAATGTTCAAGAGAACAGGATGTGATATGATGATCGACCACTGGAAATCTGTGTATCCTTAAAATAAAGTTAGCTCAGACTTGATTGGAATCTAATGGAATTGCCAAGAAATGAGCTATATTATTTGAACTTATAAGATCAGTTTAAATAATTCATCTAATTCACCTGAAATATATTGAAGCCTTCTTTGGTTTGGTTTGTGAAAACTTTTTATTTTTAATTTATAAATTTTTTGTTAATCCAAGCCGTAGGGCTTTGTCCAAATAATAACCGACAAGTAATAAATGACGGTAAAAATTGAGGAATAAAAAATAGCTGTATTTATTAAATCAAAAATATTTTAGAAAGAAAAAATACAAAATCTTAGATATATGAATTAAGAAACTTTAAACCCTAAATTGAAAAGGAAAATGACTAAAATGCCCTAAAAACTATAAATAATTAAAATATATACAATCTAACATCCCCTCAAACTCACAATGCTACAACTAGAAGCATTGAGAGTTTGTCAAACAAAAAATGCAAGCGTGAAGCGAAATGAACCTTAGTAAACATATAAGCTATCTACAATGAGGAAAAAATAAAAGGCAGCGTGATAGTGTCAATCTGTAGATGATGACGAGTGAAATGACAATCAATCTCAATATGCTGCATTCTCTCATGAAAAATTGTATTGCGGGCAATCTGAATGACACTTTGATTATCACAACGAAGAGCAATAGGTTGCCGAAGAAAAATTTTCATATCTGCAAGCAACCAACATAGCTAAACAATCTCACAAGTGGTGGTAGCCATGACACGATACTCAGCTTCTATGGAAGATTTAGAAACAACATATTGCTTCTTACTCTTCCAAGAGATAAGTGAATCTCCAAGAAAAATATAAAAGTCGGTGGTGGACTTACGATCCATAGAGTCACCTGCTCAATCAGCATTAGAGTATGCACATAACTCTAACGAGGAAGTAGAAGGGGATAAGAGACTCTAAAATTGAGTTCCCCGAAGATACCGGAGAATACAAAGAAAAACAATCCAATGAACTGTGGTAGATGCAGTGACAAATTGACTAACCACATGCACAACATATGCAATATCAAGACGAGTCACTGTGAGATAAACCAAGCTTCCCATAACTGTACGATAGAGGCTAGAATCTGGCAAAAGAGAGTCATTTGATAGAGAGTACCGAGCATTAGTCTCAAGGGGAGTATCAACTATCCTGTTGTTAGTGAGACACGCACGCTCAAATAGATCAGTTATATATTTTGACTGAGACAAGAGATATCCTTTTGGAGAAGAGGCGATCTCGATCTCCAAAAAATAGCGTAGTAAACCCAAGTCTTTTATAGCAAAGCAACGAGCTAATTCAAACTTCAAAGACTCAATTCTATTAAAGTCATCACCAGTAATTATCATGACATCCACATATAAAGATAAAAGTATATGACTTGTACGTACGCTTACACTTGACAAATAAAGCCGAATCATGATCACTGGGATGAAAGCCAAGAGAGATAATCACCATGGAGAACTTCGCAAACCAAGCACGAGGTGCTTGTTTGAGTCCATAGAGAGCTTTGCGAAGCCGACAAACTTCATCAGATTGGTGAGCAACTCCAGGAGGATGTATCATATACACTTCTTCTTGAAGATCTCCATTTAAGAAGACATTTTTGACATCCATTTGAGATATTTTTCATCAACAAATGGAGGCAACAACAATTAAGATACGAACGATGATCATTTTAGTAACATGGGCAAAAGTTTCCTCTAAATCCATACTATACTCCTGAGAGTAATCTTTAGCAATAAGGCAAGCTTCATATTGTTCGACAGAACCATCAGATTTAGTTTTGATTTTATAAACCCGACGAGAACCAATGACACATTTTCCTGATGGCAACGGTGCTAAATCCAATGTATGAGTCTGATGTAGTGTAGTTAGTTCCTCAGCTATAGAATTCTGCCAAAGTAGATTATGAACAACTTCTCTATAAGATATAGGCTTAGAAAGATAATGAACAGATGCAATAAATGAAGCAAAAGAACTAGAATAACAAGAATAAGCAAAATCAGGTAGTTTAGTAGACTTACGAGGACGTGTAGACCGCCAAATAGTTTTATCGACAATATTGCTAGGTGATGGAACAGTTACAGGAGGAGGAGGAGGAGGGGAAGGGGGAGGAGGAGGAGACGTCTCGAGAGTAGCAGATTTAGCGGAGCTATCATGAGGAGCTATGGGAGAAGCTTCATCGATGTCGGTACTGAAGGGATCAATGCGAATAAGATCTGCATGTGTCATGTTATATGATAGAGGAGGTATGGAGAAGAAACGAATATGTGTGGGATCATTTAGAATCGATAGAGGGGGTGTGAATATCGATAAAACTTCGGATTTGAAAAGAATAATACGCAGCGGAAATTTAAATCAATGCTAACACAATTTCTTTTACTTGGTTCGGAGTCTAGATTGGCTCCTACTCCAAGACCCACGATCCTTGACCGTTTACGTTGGGCAATTCTATATTTCCGAAAAAGGTTACAATAATTGAAGCACAAATACAGAATTGAATTTAAGCAATTAAAACAAATACTGACGACCGGAACGGAATCGAAGATCGGAGCAGCGGGTCGTCGTTGGCGCTTGAAACTTGAGCACGGAGAAATCAGAACTGAGCGCTTCAGTACTTGTGTTAAAAGAATTGTTATCTGGAAGCATGGGTGAACCCTTTTATATACAACCGTCCAGGGCGCCCTGTTGAAGTAGGGCGCCTGACACGTGTGCCTATCTGCACGCGTCCTCATCCGCAGACTTGGCCAACGTTTATCCCTTTATCTAGGGTGCCTAGGATGTTTGGGGCGCGTGTATGCTCACGGGCGCCTCCCTTGCTGACGTGGAGGCTCAGCTTCGCAGACTGCTGGAATCACCCTTCTGGGGCTACAGGCGCTTGTATGCTCAGGCGCCTGGGATGGAGAGAACTTCATCCTTTGTTCCTGCAACCAGGGTTAGTTCCAAAGCAACAATAATGTATAAGTTAAGTACAAATAACAGCCTGCGCTGTCTTGGTTCTGACTTTGGGCTTCCCAAATGGAACCCTAGGTCGAACCAACGCCTAATGTTCGCCTACTCCTCTCAGGAGAATTTACCTTTTGCCAACCGGCTCCTCCGGTTGGACTTTTGCCAGATCTTCTGGATCAAGACTTCGTGCCCAGTCCACGACCAGGACTTATTGCCCAACTCTCAGTCAGGTCTTCGGTGCCCAGCCCTCGGCCAGGACTTATTGCCCAATTCCTCGAATCAGGACTTCGCGCCCAGTCCACGACCAGGACTTATTCTTGTGCACTTTAACAAATTCATTAGACTACAATATAACCTTAACTTATGAACCCTTTGCCATTATCAAAACCCAGGTTCGATCTTGGTGCTTCCGGCACCAACAATATGCTCAAGACACACAACATGATGAGAGACATATAATTTTTTACTGATTGGATCAAAACAACGATATCCCTTTTGATCAACACTATAATCAAGAAAGACACACAAAGCAGACTTAGAGGACAACTTGTCACACTTAACGTGTGGTTGTAAAACAAAACAGCTACAACTTAAAACACGTAAAGATAAATAATCAGGAGCATGACCATACAATTTTTGAAAAGGAGACAAACATGAATTATGGAAAGTTAGAATCCTATTAATTACATGAGTAGCAGTGAGAACTGTTTCTCCCCAAAAGACACTAGAAACATCTGCAGACAATAAGAATGAGCGAGTTATCTTAACAAGATGTCTATTCTTTCTTTTCGTACCCCATTCTGTTCAGATGTTTCTCGATACAAGGTTTGATGTGTAGTATCTTCTGATGCAAGTAAATGAGAAAAAGTATTGGAAGTATATTCATCCCCTAAATCATAATGAAAACACTTGATAATAGCTGAATGTCGAGTTTTGACAAGAGATTTAAAGTCATTGAAGATAGTAAGATAATCAGATCTATGTTTCATAAGATAAACCTAAGTATTACGAATGTAATCATCAATAAAGAAAACATAGTATCTTGATCCCCCTTTTGTAGCAATAGGCAAAGGCCCCCATACATCGGAATGTACAAGATTAAATGAATTAGGAAAAAAAGATAAACTTTTATTGAAAGATAATATAAAGAATTTTGTCAATTTACAACCACTACAATAAAAAATATCATGACTTTTTAGGGTCCTAATACTCCAGATGAAGCTAAAAATTGTAAACGGGACGCTAAAACATGACCTAGACGAATATGCCATAAATAGAAATCAGACGAAGAATGACTCAATCGAAAAGATGACAGATCAACACCAGAAACTGCAACGCCTGATACTTGGAGCTGATCCAAGACATAGAGTCCCCATCTCCTATGGCCTGTTCCAATCACCTTCTAAGATCGCGGATCTTACACATAACAATTGGACAAAAAAAATTACATATCCAGACTCACACAATTGACTAACAGAAACAAGATTAAGTGTAAGACTACGAATATAATAGACATCAGGAAGAGACAAGCAAGTTGTAACAATAGAATCGATACCTACTAATGGCATTGAAGTACCATTAGCAGTCATAATTGATAAAGATGAATTAGGAGACAAAGAAATAAAAGACGATAAGCTAGGTGACATATAATGAGAGACTGAATCTAAGATCCACGAGGAAGAAGATATACCTGATGTACCAGAGGATGACAAACCTATATGAGAAGAAGCAGTCATGGCAGCGAACTGTGAAGCAAGGAACTGTTGAAATTGCTCATGCATATATGGATCTAAAGAGGGGGCAGCCACTACATTACTAGACTAAGGTAGTCGATTATCAAATTTCCATGAAATATTTTGATGTAGCACTGGTGGTCATTGAGGTCGTTGTTGCTGATACTGTTGTTAGGGTGGTCATCTACCTTTGTTTAATAATAATGGACACTGAGATTTCTAGTGTCCTTTATTTTTGCAATAAGCGCATTCATCATTAGAAACTTTCGAAGTCAATGTATTTTGATTTTGAGGTGAAGGCCGTTGTAGTGTTGCAAAAATTGATGGCGTAGATGGTGCAGTAGTTCTTTTATCAACCTGAGACATAAGGCGAATCTCCTCTGCAAGCAATTCATGTACCACTGAATCTACGAAAGGGAGAGGATTACGATGCAAAATTATTCCACGCAATCCTTCAAAATCATCACGAAGAGCCATCAAGAATTGGACCAGACGTTGTTCTTCTCTATGAATAATATAAGTTGGAAATACTTGTAATTTTGAGGATTCTGTGAGTGCCAACTAATCTCATAGTTCTGACATGACAGAATAAAAGTCTTTGATACCCATATCTTACTATCAAAGTTCACGGATATCTGCTTCTAACTGATATTGTTTGGCAAAGTTAGACTACGTGTATAACCTTGTCATACGATCCCAAACCTCTTTGGCAGTCTCGAACTTAGCCAACTGAGCACCAATGGAGCATGTAACAGAATTATTGATCCACATAATAATCTTCACATTATCGGTCACCCAAATATCTATTGACTTTGCATAAGCAGCAGCATTGTTATCCGTAGGTTTACCTCGTACACCTGAAATATATCCCCACATAGATTTTCCATGCAAGAAATTTTTCATAACATATTCCCAGTATGAATAATTTTTTTCATCCAATTGGACACTAATCGATTGAAGCGAATTATTTGTACAACCACTCATGGTGACAGAACAAATAGTTTTCATGAACAACCAAATAGCGAACAAAAATAAGTTGATGTGAGAACAGAAGAAACCCAACCAATGTTCAGAAGAAAAAAATTATACGAATACACCAGAAACAAGTTCGATCTGCTAAAGCTGTGGATTAAATTAACAATCTATCAATCGAATAATCAAAGTCATGAAGAATCTTGATATGATATAATATAGAAATTGAGGAACAAAAAATAGCTGTCTTTATTAAACCAAAAGGTGTTTTAGAAAGAAAGAATATAGAGCCTTATATAGATGAGTTAAGAAATCCTAAACCCTAAACTGAAAAGTAAAAGGATTAAAATACCCTAAAAGCTATAAATAATTAAGATATATACAATCTAACAATGACAAGGATAAGAACTTCAATAACAATATTTATTTAATTAAATTCCATTTTGTAAACACTTCTTCAAGACAACAAACTATCAAATAGTAGATTGGCGGTCAGAGGTAGTGATGAAATAACAAAAAGGTAGTAGAGATCCAACCGGAGAAGGCAGTGGCGATCACAGAAAGTGTTGGTGCAGTTTGCACTAATGGTCAAACTCATGTTTTGATGAATGATAAATAGATTAAAGTTAGGGTTATGGTTATTTAACCTTGTTACTAAGTGTGCAGGATTGAAAGACTTAAGAACCTGATACCATGCCGAAGTCCAGAGTGGTGGATTCTTGGCAAAAAGTCTAAGGTAGCGAAGTCTTGGCAAAAGTCTAGTTGGGTCCGAGGGGCTAACTACTAGCCAAAGTCCAAGGTGGTAGAGTCCTAGCAAAAGTCCAAGGTGGCGGAGTCTTGGTCGAAGTCCAAGTTGGTGGAGATTTGGCAAAAATTCTGGTGGGTTAAGGAGCTGAGTAAATCTGCACAACGTAAGTGAGGTAAGTCACCGAAGGAGTGAATTTCGGTGAGGACGAGTCCTAGTTGGGGACATTAGGTGCGGTCCAACTTAGAACCATTTTAGATATCAAAATTTATTTAATATTGAATTTATTTAGTCCATATTGTACTTGTACTAACATTATTTTGCTGGGTATATTGTGTTTTGGACTAACATGGTTTTGCAGGGGTTTTTTTACAAAAGTTTTCTCAAATGAATAGTGCCTGAGGCACCTCAGTTTGGATTGGAGGCACCTCAGGTGGTTGAGGACGCCTCCATATAGTTTGCGCTGAAGATGAGAATTCAGCGAACTGAGGCGTCTCAGTTTGGATCCGAGATGCCTCAGTTGGGAACTAAGGCTCCTCACTTGGGACCTAAGGCACCTTCCAAATGATAAGCAGTGAGAGCAACGGCTTTGGATTGGGAAGCGATGTGTCTGATTTGAGGTGCCTCAGTTAGAAACTGAGGCTTCTCAGATATGTTGGGGCAATCGACCCAAGTTTGATCGGGTAGATCATGGGTTTTGATGTGTGTTTCAATATGATTAAGTTAGGATTTCATATTGATCTAATATGTGTATGTGAGTGTGCAGGTTTGTAGGATACACATAGACTTAGTTGGACGTCTTCGGGGCCGGTGAAGGATGGCATGGGAGACAAGCCGAGGGCTTGCATGCATCCGAGGGACCGTGGACAAAGTAGGGACGATGAGCCAAGAGAAGCGGACTTCGAGGCATATGTGAAGGATGACATGAGAGACAAGTCGTTGGCTTGCGTACATCCGAGGGACAAGAGCCAAAGTCGAAGAGGGCCTGGGGGTGACAGATCGAGGCTGCTGGAGCAGGGACGATGAGCTGAGGGAAGCGGACTTCGAGGCATACGTGAAGGGTGGCATGGGAGACAAGCTGTGGGCTTACATGCATCCAAGGGACGAGAGCCAAAGTCGAAGAGGGCTTGAAGGCAACAGGTCAAGGCTGCTGAAGGAAGAGTCAACTGAGTCGTGAGGATTCGAGTGCTGCGAGAACTGTACTCGGGAAGGGAAGTCCTAGGGTTCGAGTGCTGAGAGAATTGTACTCAGGAAGGGAAACCTTAGGTTGCAGTTGACTGATGCTTGATCAGTCGACTGAGGTAGAGCACAGAGATATCAGTCGACTGGTAATTGACCAGTCGACTGATGCAGTCGATTGGTGTCGATCAGAATGCGAATAGTCAAGGAGGTGATATTTGAATTCGCGAAGACCAGTAGACTGCCCCAAGGACAGTCGAATGGTAACGGTCAAAACAGGATCGACCTCTATTTAAGAGAGCTCATGTTTGACTACTTTTCTTTGGCGAAACAAGCTTGGTTAGAGCCTGTTAGTAGCATACAAGTGTTCAGGTCGTGTCAAAGGGTTGTAGCGAGGTTTCTCCACTCATAAGGAGCGACAAGAGCTAGCCGGAGGTGCTCCGGGGAATCATCCCCCGAAGGATCGGGATCGTCCACCTTACGAACAGCCGTGGAGTAGGAGCTTTATCTCCGAACCACGTAAATATGTGTGTCTTTCTTAGTTGTTAGTTTTAATTTGATTGTATTTCCGCTTGCGCACTAACAACGTGTAGGAAGAGAATCGAAAAGTTGCTATTCACCCCCTCTAGCAAACGACAAGGTCCCAACAAGTGGTATCAGAGCAAGGTTCGCTCATCTACGGACTAATCACCGAGAGAGCAAAAAGCTAGAGGAAATGACGATTGAAGAAAGATTTGGGGATGACATCAACATTCCACCTTTCTACGATCTCGAGAGTTTCGGATATTGGAAGATGCGGATAATGACATGGTTCGGTATGGATTGGAATTACATGATCATGCTAGAAGAGCCATTTGAAGTTCCAAGAGACAAACATGGAAAAAAGTTCCGACCAAGATATTGGACCAAGGAGCAACAAGCCCAATCAAAGGCAAATGAAAAGGTAATTTCAATATTAAATAATATTTTGCCTAATGATATAATTAGTGGTGTAGGTGAATACAAAAACACACATGAATTATGGAACAAGATGGTAGCATTTCATGAAAATCCTACACAAGTTCAAGTAGTGGAAGAGCCCAAGGAAATGAGCTCAATGGTCCAAGAAGAGGAGAAGGACCAATTGGATGAGGAAATAAGCTCAACATCTGAAGAGGAGGAGAAAGGAGAAAAAGATGCATCCATCTCATCAAGTAAAGTGGCACAAGAAAGTGAGAGATCATCCACTTCATCAAGGGAAGAAGAAGAGGTCTCCACGTCAAGGATTGAGGGGGAGGAGAGACCATCCTCAATATCGGAGCAAGAAAAAGTGTCCACCTCCACCAAAGCGAAGTCTAAAGATCACATCATTTGCTTTGGATGCAACAAGAAAGGATACTACAAAGACAAGTGTCCATTAGGTAAAAAGGAGGTAAACCCTAGACCCAAGTCAATTTATTTAAAATCTAACATGGGTTGTAGGGAAAAGAAGGAGAAAAGCACAGGTGTTATACGTGTGGTGAGCTAGGACACTACCACACCAAATGCTCAAGGAAAGGAGAATTCAAGAAATTGGAGCATTTAAGGAAGTGGGAAAAGGAGAAGAAGAGCTCATATCAAGGGGGAGCTACAAGGGTAAGGGAGGTAATCCCTAACTCTAAGTTTTTTTCCAAATTCCGTTATGTGTGGTAGAAATAATGAAAATTGTTTACCTTTGCATATTAGAAATAATAATGAGTATTATTTACCTATGCAAAATTTTGGGTTTAGATATTGTGATAGAAATAGGGTTAATACTGCCTATCAAAATCCTAAGGAATCTATGTATCATGATAAACCTCGAAGTTTTAGACCTAAGATCAAGACATTAACCCAAAGAAAGGGAGACACATGCCTAGACAAATGGGTAGATCTAGAGACGCCCGAGGTGGACATGGTGATACCCAGGTTAAGAACCTAGAAAGGGAAAATCAAGCCTTAAGGACAAGACTTGATAAATTAGAGAAAACCCTAGAAGGATTCACTAGTGGATCCAAGGGTTTAGGCATGATGTCGGGTAGTCAAAACCCTGACAATGATAGACCGGGTCTAGGATACCAATCTATTAGACCAAATGCTATTAAAAAGTCATATGCAAGGATGCCATATGACTATGGCAAAGGGAAGGCCAAAAATGGCAAGGGGAGGCCATTTAAAGGAGAGAAGAAGGATTTAACTAAGGACAAGGTGTATAGAGTCAACAAAGTTAGGGTTGTAGGTCAAGAAGTACCGGAGGTATACATGTGTGGCCTTGCCATTATAGATGAGTCATCTAGGGAGGTGACTCAGGCTAAGAGCCCAAGGGGGAACTCTAGGAGTCAAATTGGGATCCATGATCAATGGATCTCAAGAGGGTTTCTTCAAAAGGACTAGGTGGATTATGAAATGTGTCATAGGATTTGAAGACAAGTTTGAATCTTAATCCTAGGGATTTGACACATCAAAAGTGAGTATCATGAAAAAAATATGACAATGGAGCTATATTACATGAAAATTGGTTCTTAATGTGGAAATATCATATAAATAAATGCTAAGATTGCATTGAGGTTGGGGATGAGGAGATACATCAAGGAGAGATCAAAACTAAGACTTTCGGTCAAGGTTTAATTGAACCATTTAGATAATTTTGAGTTTTGTGTCAATCTTGGGATTGGTGATAGATACATGAGTAAATGTATTTTTCCTAAGTAGGCACGGGTACCACAAATCTCTCCACAAAATTTAAGAATTTTTGGAGATTTATAGAATTTCTGGTGTGTTTCTGAAGTTGGGTCAGAAATGCTGAAATACAGGATACCAGTCGACTGATGCAGAGGCAGTCGACTGGTCCAGTTTAAATAAGAAATTAGATTATTCAATATTGCAGACGACTAATCTGTAACGCCCGAAAATTCTCGAAACTAATTTTAGAAATATCTTAGAATTTATTCTGAATTTATGGATATTTTTATAGAATTTTTCCGTAAACGAAAGTGGCAAAAAGGGATAAAAAGAGAAAAACGCGTAAGTGGGATTTGATCCCTAAACCAAGGTTTTGAGAAGAGAAAGGGCGGACCAACTGGGATGGTTAGCTTTTGTTGAAATAAATTAAGGGAAACAATAGATAAGGTGAAATTAGTTAAATTCGCCCCCATAAGTATAAAAGAGGGAGTTACGAGTTTTAGGTTAATTCTCTCCCCACCCAGCGACGCCGACGCCCTCCCTCACGCACGCGACCTCCCCTCTCGCCCTCTCTCTCGCCCAAGACAAAGGAGAAGCCAAGGGAAGGTCTCAAGAGGCCCTATTCTCTACGAGAATTCTCGTAGACGCGAGGAGAACGCCAAGGAGCAAGAAGAACGTCAAAATTCGACGTTCCCTCGGGAATTTCAGATTTTATTCGTAAGGAAAACCTAGTGTAGGATGTAAGTATCCCTCACCTACAGTATAAGTAGTTTCGGTTGACATTTCGTATGCTTTATTTCCTTATATGTATGTCCTACGATTAGAAATCGTGGATTATGAACAAGCACGTTGTATTAACCCTTCAGATTAGTTTTAGAGTCTGAAGGTATCCCTGGATGGGCTTGAGTGCACTTACCCTTCAGTTTCGGGTTAAGGAGCACGTTCGAGTGCCTAGGGAGCGACTTTAAAAGAAAAGAAAGGGTTAAGTCGCAAGGTGTTTGTTAAATTGTTAGTCAGTTAATGCTATAAAAAGCATTAAAGAATAGAAATTCTTGCTTCAGTTATGATTGAGACCAAGGTCCAACGGGATGGGCTCCTAGTTGCCCCTAGGTTTAGATAACCTAGTAAAAGCAAGAATCAGAAGAGAAAAAGAAAAGTATAAAAGAACTATTTTATTTTCAGTTGGCATTGTACCGGACTTCGGTCCAAGGATGGGCTCCAAGTTGCCCCTAGGTTCAGATAACCTAGTATGGGATGGGCTCCTAGTTGCCCCTAGGTTTAGATAACCTAGTAGAACCCTAATGGATTCGGGATTTGCTACCTCGGGTCTATTAGGGATGCGCGCACAGTTGGTACATTGCCGGACCCACAGTAGTTGATTATTATTTTCACCTACTATATGTATTTAGTTTTCAGAAATTCATATTAGCATGTGGTGAATTTAATAATTAGTTTTATGTTAGTTAGTTTCAGTTCCAGTTCAGATATGTATGTCATGCTATAGCTTACTTTTCAGTTTTAGTTCAGTATGTGTCATGTCTCAGTTATATGCCATGACATCCTATGATATGTATTTTAGCATGAGCCTAGCATGATTACTTATGGATATGAGCATGTATGTGCATAGCATGTTTTACAAAAGCATAATTCGAGTTTTCATAGTTTTGTGAGGCTAGATGGTACTTACTAAGCTTTATGCTTATTAGTTTGCATTTCCTTATGCTGCAGATACAGGTAAAGGAAAGCACTAGTAGCGGAGGCGGTGGGCTTGATGCAAAGTGTGTGTGATGGTGGAGTTGGAATAAAAGTCTTCGGAACTTGCAAAGCATAGAAATAGTTTTTATTATGCTTCTTTAGTTATTCCGCAATATGTTATGTGAACCATGTATGAATTTAATTAGACTTGTATTCGTGGTGCCTAGTATGCTTGAAGTAGTTTACTTACCTAACTTAATATTGGTTTTGTGAATGCTTGAATGTCATGAGTCATTTACTTGTAATATGGTAATTTAGATCCATGCTTAGGCTTTAGAGATAAGAGCTTGATACTTTTGATTTACATGCTAAATATATAGGATATGCTTGTTCTAAGATGCATGCACCATATAGAATGACATGTAGTAGCTAAGAATGCTCTTAGATATGAATAACGAATAGTTTCAATAAGAAGTTGATACGAACTTGGCACATTCATGTTATGCTTTTACATGTCGTTTTTGTGATTTCTAAGTTACTATACATGCTAGAAACCTTCCAAAAATGTGTAATAAATGCCCTAGAATGGTTGTGGAACTTCATTTATGTCATTCTACTTGTTAGATATGATTTTGGTACATTGTGGCTCAAGTTTGGTAAAATCTAGAAATCTGAAAACTGGAATTTCAGAACTACCAGTCAACTGGGAAAATACCAGTCGACTGGTATCGAGCACAGAAACATTCTGTGGCCCGACCAGTCGACTGGCATATAGCAGTCGACTGGTATGTGTAAAACAAAATTGGTGTAGAGCAGCTGGTTAGTACTTTAGCCATGCAACGTAGAGGTTGGGGGATCGAATCCTGCCAAGGTAATAAAATAAAAGTTTTGCTTTATTTTGGGCTAGTTAGTACTCTCAACATGTTTATGAATTGTTAGTTCAGTAAATAGTAAAATAAGAATTTTTTTAAAATTCTCCCAGTTGGTTTAGCATTTTTAGAAATCATTAATTAGTCTGTCAGCCAGTTAGTTAGTTAAGTAGCTATCCGCCTTAAAGCTTAGTACCAGAAGGCGGGTCGTTACATGATCCCCCATCAGTCGACTGATCCTTCTGTTTGGTTCATCAGTCGACTAGTCCTGGGGCAGTCGACTGATGCAGGGAACTTTTAAAAGAACAGCCATGCGGGGGGCGGCCGAACCTAGGATTTCAACGCCGCCCCTTGCGATCTCTCTTCTCCCTCGACCTCCCCAACTGTTCCAAGCGTTCCCAAGGTCCTCAGATCGTGTTTCTAGCCTTCCTTTCGGCTTAGATCCAAGGCTAGGGCAAGAAAAACCTCCTCCTTAAGTCAATCTCGATCATTTGTCATCATGCAACGACCGAAGAAACGGTAATGGATCATTTGCCTTATTTTTATCATTTGATTCATGATTCACGATTAACTCTTCAATATGTGCATGTTTACCTTGTTTTCCCTTCTTGATTGGGCCATTGTTGGTACATGCACATGGGGATTGTATTTAGGGCCAGGTCAAAGAGAAGGGCTGGTGAGGGATCATCCCAACAGCAGCCCGCAGATCCAGCGGCACCTCGGTTCCGTTCCAAGGCTTGCCGGCGGGTATTTAACAATGTTGATTTCATTCTAATGAACTGTCGTTATCTCAATCAAACATACTTTCAGGAGATCACTCCTTATATTATTGAGATAATCAAGCATTTTGGGCTAGAGAAGTTAGTATATTGTCAACATTTTGTCAATTTTGATCTTTGCAAGGAATTTTACGCCAATCTTACTTATACTAATACCCATGACGGGACATATGAGTCTATGGTACAGGGAGTTACCATTCCTTTCACACCTGCATTATTAGGGTCATTTTTAGGGTGTAGGGTGTCGAATAATCTGTTTACTTGTTTCCCCACTGTCACTGAGCTATTGACCTTGCCCAATGTCACCATTGATCAAATTCATCGTTATTATTTCAATAATCCTCGACCTCCTCTAAAGCGCATCTTTATAGCTAAGCACATGAGTCCAGTTAGCAACATTTTGTACAAATCGTCTTAGATTGCATTCTGCCTATTGTCACCAAGGGGAGGTCAAAGATCTGACTACCTCACTTGGTGATGATGTATGCTCTAGAGAGGAGACTAGACATTGACATTGCCCGCCATATATTTGCATCCATTGTCCATTTTTCGCATGATGTCAATAGGAAGTTCTACATGCCGTTTGATCATATTTTGTTCGAATTTTTTCAGTCTAGAGGTTTTAGAGTCGTCAAAGGTCAGATTCATCTGCTGTTAAAGGACTACGACCAGATAGGTTCTTGACAGCTCTTCTTGGCTGGGATAGAGAGGCGCCAGGGAGTGATGGTCTGGCGACGTCGTCCTGATTCTTCTAGCTCTGACGATGATGAGGAGGCTGCTCCTGCTGCCGCACCTGCTGCTGCTCCTGCTGCTGCTCCTGTTGGGATTACAGAGGAGTGATTCTCCCAATTGGAGGCAGAGGTTCATGGACTCAGGGAGGATTTTCAGACTTTTCAGCAGCACCAGGAGGGCCTCAGAGGCGACTTTCAGAGGTTCCAGCAGCGCCAGGACGAGATGTATGAGATGATGCAGCACTGGAACCTTATGTATTAGGCCCTTCCTCCTCCTCCTCCAGGTGATGACATGTAGGCTCAGCTAGATGTGGATGTGGAAGTGTTAAGAGTGTATCTAGCTTAGGCATTTTTATTCTCTCTCAAACACTTTATTTCATATTGTATTATTTGGGAGATTTCGAGGCTATGACCCTTGCAGTACTTATTTATATTTTTATATGCATTTTTAATTCACTTCTTATATTTGCTTATATGAACTAGTCTTACTTTAATTATGAAGTATGCGTGCATGATATATATGATAAATTACAAATTACCTTGTTATTGTGGTTATATGAAAATTTTCAATATATCTATCAAGGGTTTATGGTATAAAGGGGGAGTTTTTATCACTTGTTTTGTCGTGAGGATCTATATGAGAAAAGGGGGAAGTTTTGAAAGCATTTCTATGTTTTAAATGGTATAGGATAGACTTAGAAAATATATGGTTTCAAATCTAGAATGGAAAGTTGATACAAAATGGATTATTTTCAAAGAATTGGAATTTGTGTCAAAAAGTCAAGCATATTTGGTATTTTCATGAAACTATATTTTTCTAATATAGAATGCATCATAAGAAATATCCTTGCAAAATTTTAGAATTTTTTGAATTTTGTGGAATTGTTTAGGAGTATCTGAATTTCAGTTGGAAATTCAGAATGCAGTGTATCAGTCGACTACCCTTGGGGCAGTCGACTGATCTTTTTGTGGATTTGCTGGTTTGCAGGCCCCAGTCGACTGGGAACTGGGCAGTCGACTGGTTCTGCTGGTTGCTGTTTTCTGGGGGGTTTTAGAAATAGATAGGTGTTCTCATTGATACTAGGGTTAAGGTTGCCCGGGGTAATCTTTTTGATGGTGTCAAAGGGGGAGAACTTGTGGTTTTAAGTTAGGTTTTAACTTAACTTATGAAATTAGTGTGTAACTTAACTTGTGGTTATGAAAAATTGAAAACTATGTGGAGGACATAGGTTAAGGGGGAGAATGCATGTTTATGCTGCTTACTATGTCTTTAATTTTCAATTGGTATTGTTGCTTTTACATCTAACTTAAACATATTGCCACACATCAAAAAGGGGAGATTGTTGGGGCAATCGACCCAAGTTTGATCGGGTAGATCATGGGTTTTGATGTGTGTGTCAATATGATTAAGTTAGGGTTTCATGTTAATCTAATATGTATATGTGAGTGTGCAGGTTTGCAGGATACACATAGACTTAGTTGGACGTCTTGGGGGTCGGTGAAGGATGTCATGGGAGACAAGCTAAGGGCTTGCATGCATCCGAGGGACCATGGACAAAGCAGGGACGATGAGCCAAGAGAAGCGGACTTTGAGGCATACGTGAAGGATGACATGGGAGACAAGCTATGGGCTTGCGTGCATCCGAGGGACGAGAGCCAAAGTGAAGAGGGCTTGGGGGCGACAGATCGAGGCTGCTGGAGCATGGACGATGAGCTGAGGGAAGCAGACTTCGAGGCATACGTGAAGGGTGGCATGGGAGACAAGCTGTGGGCTTACATGCATCCAAGGGATGAGAGCCAAAGTCGAAGAGGGCTTGAAGACAACAGGTCGAGGCTGTTGAAGGAAGAGTCAACTGAGTCGCGAGGATTCGAGTGCTGAGAGAACTGTACTCAGGAAGAGAAATCCTAGGGTTCAAGTGCTGAGAGAATTGTACTCGGGAAGGGAAACCTTAGGTGGCAGTCGACTGATGCTTGATCAGTCGACTGAGGTAGAGCACAGAGACATCAGTCAACTGGTAATGGACCAGTCTACTGATGTAGTCGACTGAGCAGTTGACTGGTGTCGACTAGAATGTGAATCGTCAAGGCGGTGACATTTGAATTCGTGAATACCAGTCGACTGCGCTAGGGGCAGTCGACTGGTAACGGTCAAAACAGGTTCGAGCTCTATTTAATAGAGCTCATGTTTGACTACTTTTCTTTAGCGAAACAAGCTTGGTTAGAGCCTGTTAATAGCCTACAAGTGCTCAGGTCGTGTCAAAGGGTTGTGACGAGGTTTCTCCACCCATAAGGAGCGACAAAAGCTAGCCGGAGGTGCTCCGGGGACTCATCCACCGAAGTATCAGGATCGTCCACCTTACGGACAGCCGTGGAGTAGGAACTTTATCTCAGAACCACGTAAATAGGTGTGTCTTTTTTAGTTGTTAGTTTTAGTTTCATTGTATTTTCGCTTGCGCACTAACAACGTGTAGGAAGATAATCGAAAAGTTACTATTCACCCCCTCTAGCAAACGACAAGATCCCAACAAGATACCCTTTATAAGGGTGTCTTGTCGAGAGCTCAAGACAAGAATTCACTCTACATCTTTCAAGCTTATGTGCTCATCTTGCTACTTCCTCTTCATCCTGCTGCAACCTCGCTTCGACCGCTGTCAAAAGATCAACGACAACCACGAGCTGACTGTAATTCTATATCTGTGTTGGGTAACGCTGTCATTTACTTGTACTTAAATTATATCAAGTAGGAAGTATAGGGTTGTTACACTTTCTACTCATCTTTTGTCCTCAACCACTCTACCGAGAGTTTATCAGTAGAGGGTATTAGTAGATTGCCCATTGGAAAGGTCCAAGGGACCTAGCCTTACAGTAAGAGTCGTTGAAGGCTCTGAAGCAAGTAAAATCGACCTGTGTTTGTGGTTTGTGCTTTTCACCTTTATTTCTGCTGTGCACGCACTCTCCCTATTTCGAAAAACAACATTTTTTTTAAAGTCACGTGATTCACCCACTCCTCTCTCACGTGCAATGGTCCTATAGAAAGAAGACAGAGAGTGATCTTAGTTAGGAATCAGAATGATCACAGAAGAAAGGTAGAGTTTGATCAAAGAGAGAAGGCAGAGAGAGGGGTAGATGAAGCAGTAGTAGAAAGTAGGAAGACAGAAATGAGTGTAGAGAGAGAGAGAGAGAGATTCTAAGACTTCGATTTCACCTTTATACTAGTAAACACTTTATCTATGTTTGAATCCTAATTCTCAATGTTGACTTGTGTAGGTAGTCTATCCTAAATATTTGGTGTGAACTTTTGGTACTACACTGATGTACCAATCCCAATCATCACCTACTTTTAGAAAGATTATAACTAGAGATCATAACCTAGAGGGTACCTTATCACAAGATCTTATGACCCCTAATTAATTACTTTTCCTACTTTGTGACGATGAATTAGGTTTGATCTATTAAAATCTATGATTGCATAGGGTTCCTCACAACATACAAATCAATTTTCGTAGCTACTTCTCCGCGTCTCAGTTTTCTTAAAGTTAGAGGATTAAGTTCTCCTTTTGGTTCATTCCCAACTTCTTGTGGGATACATATCTCATGCTTTGGGCATCGAGATCGTGTTAATACGGAAGATCTGGACTACAATTCAACATATCACTGAAATAAGTAAAACAAATATGCATAGATTAATGAAATAGTATTTATATCACATATAAGTTACTCACGAATTCTAGAATCTAGAATTTATCACGAGGGGTTACAATCCACAAACATGATTAAATTGTAGACATCCAATTATAAGTTCAAAGAAACAAAGAAAAGAAGGAAAAGCATAGGCTCGCTCGATGAATCTTCCTCCTAGCAGCTCCCGATTGTCCTTTCAAGTGTTAATAGATTTGGAAAGCCTTTGGAACCCCTCTTCAAGCCTCCTGGGGTCCTTGGACTATCCCAACTTGAGATCCCCAATCCAATGGGGTGAATCCTCTTTTATAGGGGTTGGAAATAGACACTCAATAAGGGTTGTGCCAGGTGGCAAGGCCGCCTGTGTCGGGCGCGACATCTTCTGAGCGGGGGTGGACATGGGTCGTGTCGCTGGGCACTATCGCTCTTATCCCTTGTGGCGATTGGAGTACGTCTCGTGTCACTAGGCACGGGCCATCGTGGCAGGACTGCCGAGTGGGGTATGGTCCGTGCCGGCTGGCACAAGCACCCGTGTCTGAGTATGGATCTCTCCAAGTTGATCTTCAATTTTTTGACTTCGCTCCAATTCATGCCCCTGTCACAAAAAATACACGAGAGAAGTATCTAGGAGTAATAAAACATAAAAATGAGACACAAAGTTAGAATATCATGGAATCTATGCATGCAAAATAGATCAAATATAGTGTGAAAACATAATAAAAACCCTATATGCATCACGCTTATCACACTTATGGGCATCAATGGTCGATGCATACGAAGTATCTAAGGATTTGTCTATTATTAAATTAGATAAATTTTTCTATGATTTTGAACTTCATGAATAGACTAATCTTGATCAGAAAGAGAATGGTATTGCTTTGATTATAGGTAAATCTACACTAAGATCCAAATCCTAAGAAGAGACTTAATCAAAATCTGAGACTAAATCAACATCTGACGAAGATGATCATTCCTCAGAAGTCGCATACATGGTAAAAAGGATGATCCAATGGAAGAAGTTCACTCGAAGATTCGTGAAGAAAGAGATTTCAAACAAGGATTTGACGAACATTCAATGCTTCGAATGCAAGAACAAAGGACACTTCAAAACCAACTGCGCCTTGTTAAAAAAGAAAGAGAATGAACTTGAGAAAAAGAAAATAAAAAAGAAGGCAATGAAGGTAACATGGTATGAGTCATCATCTGCATTTGAATCAGTCTTAGACCATATTAATCTTTTAACACTAATCGTAATCCAAGAAGATTTAAGCTCAAAGTCCAGGTCAGAATAAAACTCTACATCAGACTCAAGTTACATTAGTGACTCAAATGAGTCAGTTGATGAGGTAACAAATTCAATCACTGAAAAATTATATGCTCCTATTGCTTATTTGACTAAGACTCTAATTAAATACAAGTCTAAAGTTAAGACTTTATTTAAAGAAACATTAAGAAAAGCACTAACTTAGACTCATTGACTAACTGGTCACGCTACCCCCATTTGTTCAACTGAGGTATGTGATGTTAGTTGTTTCGGCATGCGTACTTCATATATACTGCTGTTAGTATTTACTATTAGTAATGACAAATTTGGGGACCAAATTTTTGTTAGTGGGGGAGAATGTTAAAATACAGAATATTTAGGGGCCGAAAAGCAAGTTACCCAATTTTAGGGGCTTGTGGGTGAATAGCTAGAATGGGGAGGGGTTATTTGCAAAAAGTCCAATACTTTAAATTCTTTTTCTTTTCCTCGAGTGGCAGATCATGATCTCGGCCGATACCTTTTCTTTTCCCTCTTCCTTCTCTCGGGCGATCGGAGTTTCGCAGGTCGACGATTACGTTTTCGTGCGACGTCCAAGCGTCACCAGCGCGAGTTCTTCCTTCCCCTCATGAGCCAGATCGTGGTTTCCCTTTGGCCTCTTCTCCGTCGAACATAGACCTAGTGGGAGTTTGGGATCTTGGGGTATCGATCGTAGTTCGGGGGCTGCGTTTTTCTACCAACGAACATTCAAGGTGAGTTGGATATATTAGAACTTGTGTTGGTTCTTTTGGGTTTTTCTGATTTGAAACCGTCTATGGATCTAAGCTGAGATTTGGAATCTGTTTCTTGATTGGTATGGTTTTGTGGGTTCTTTTTGACCAAATGTGAAGTTCTTCATTTAGGGTTGCTAAATTGTGCTGGCCAATCGAGGATTTTGGAAGGCTCTTAGTTTTGTGGGTTTTCTGTGATCTGTTGTTCGTCATCATTGGGCAAGAAAGGTTATCGAAGGGCCTTCTCTGTTGGTGGTATCCGAATCCATCGATCTAGGTAAGCTCAGTTCTTTAGCTTTGATTCGATTTCAGTTTCTGAGCAGGGGGCTTTTGGATCTCGACTTCTTTTGATCATGTTGTTTCTTACAATTTTGATTGGGGTATTGAAATTGCTCCGGTTTAGGTTTGATTTGCCAAGAGTGGTGAATTGATTAAGTTTTGGGAATTTGGTTATGTATTCTTGCTCTCGGAGTTGGTGCGTAGGCCTAATGGGTTTTGTGTGCAATCATACGATCTGTATTCTTGATTTGTTCATGTTTGGATGAAGGAATTTTGATCAGTTTGATATATATGATTTTATCTCGTTTTAGGTCAATAGGTGATTAAATGGAGTTTTCTTTGATTAGCTATGTTGTGTGGATTTGTTTGATTTTTGATCTGTGTTGGTTGTTGCGACTCTGCACATGAGAATAGAGTCCTAGCTTTTAGTGGGTGGTTAGGAATTAAGGGTTTAATTGGGATTGATTAATCTCAATTAACCCTAATTAATCCAGATGGTATGTTTGATTATGAATCATTTGGAATGCTAACTTATAAATTATGCTCTTTGATGCAGGGTGTTGACTTAGCTTCCTTGTCGTGGATATTATTTTTTGGACGGGGGATTCTCGACGTTTGCGGACTTCTATATCGGAGGCGGGTACCTCTGACTTATCTTCTGGATTAGTCATAATTTATATGCTTGATATGCTATGTTTAGCGATAGGGTAATGTATTGATACATACCTCTTCTACCTTTTGCTGATATTGTTTATGCTAGACTTGATATGTGATAAATATACCTTTAGGAGTTAGGTTATGGTGCATTATCTATGATCCTTGCATATCATGTTGATATAGGTGGACTAGATAGTGGCTGCTGTTTGACTAGTGTCATGCATCATCGTGCATTGTGCATCACTATCTATCAGGGGCCCCCCTTGTGGGTGAGTCAGGTCGACCGTCATACCTGACCTACCCATACGACCACTCATGGGTTAGTGGTTGACGGAGTATGAGTAGTGTGCTTTGTGCTGCTCCGCTCATGCACTTAAGGGTTAGTGAATCAGAGCGTGGTAGCAGGCAAAGGTCCCTCCTTGGGTATTCCATATGCCAGGAGATGAGAGAGAGAGGTCTCTCCCCCATATATATATATACATGGGGTAGGGGTAACACTCAAGTAGAGATATCCCCCAGAGATGACCTGGGGTAGGGGTGTTACTTCGGCAGTGGGGTAACATTCAGGCAGAGATATCCCCTGGATAGGCCATGGGGTAGGAGTGTTACGCCGACAACATACCGTCTACTTGATCGCTCAGGAGCAGTGATGGCAGAGTACGGACGACAGTCATAGCTCTACGTCAGAGGGTGACCTCCGCTCAGCTTCCTCCCGTACATAGGTGACGATGTCTGATCAACGACAGAGGTAACCATGTCATTGCACCATGTACATACGCATATTTTGCATTTGCTCGTGCTTGCTGTACTTGGATGCTACATATGATTGACATGCACATACAAGAGACCTTATGTCCTGATTTTGGCGATCCCGCCGCATTGGTATGGTGTTTTCTATTCCTCCTTCCAGTTGTACATATCATTGCCTGTACATATGTTATTTCGATAGCCTGTTACTACTATTGCTAGCTTAGACTATCTTGCATATCTAATGAGATATCCGCTGAGTACTGTGAACTCACCCCGTTAGTTCCTTGTTTTTATTTCAGGATGATTACCTGAAGTGACCTGCAGCCTGTCCTAATTCGTGTATGCTTCGAGACGATTTCGGGATTTTTCTTATATGTTGATGTGGTACATGTTGGTACCTGTTTTCTGTTCTTTTTTTTACTTTACTTTTTCACTGCAGCATTTATGTTCGGTTGTGTCTTTCTATACGACGGTATAGTTGTACTTTTATATGCCATGGAGGTCTTCATTTCATTTTGTTTTGTCGTAAGTCGTATCGGCACATAACTTTTGTCGTCGTTTCCATTTTCTTTTTATTCAATCGCTGGTTCCAGCCCTATAGGTTGCGATACAAGTGGCTAAGATAGTCGTAGAGGCTAGGTTTCCGAATTGTCCACCGGATCGAGGAAGTGGTAGTCCGGTCAGTATCGGACGAGCAGCTCCTCGGGGCGTGAGATTTGAGGAAGAGAATTCTAATTTGAAAACTAAGTTATTGAGTTAATGTTCACTTTGAGAAAGTTCACGTCTGGGTCCAAATATTTGAATATGATGATTAGGACCAGACGGGCTTCATACAATAAGACTGGACTTAAATTTAGCTTGAGACAAAATTATGTTTCTTATCGTACGTTGATCAAGTTAGAAAATTTTCATATGTTAACAATTTAATTAGTTGTCATAAGATTGAGCTAAAAACTCTTTCTAAATTGACTAACTGATTGTCAGCTTCTATTCTATAGATAGTAAAGCTTGAAATCAAGTTGGACATTTTGAAAATGTTTTGAAAAACTTTGTTAAATACTGAAAGTTTGGCGGGTTTAAAGGCTAAAAATTAAAAATTAGGTACCTAGTTGGAATTATTCGAATTTGAGGGCCTTTTTTGTAAAAACCCAAAACAGATAAAAACTCAAAAATTTCTTCACTTAATTTATGTTTCCTTTTCCGTTTCTTTTTCCCCCGACCGAGCAATTTCCCCCTTCGTCTTCGTCTCTGCCTCGACGCCGCAGCAAGCACCCCACCGAATTGCAGCCACCCCTCTCTTCATCTCCTTCTCCTTCCTCTTCTCCTCGCGCGAACAAGTCGACTAACGCCTTCCCTCGCGTGGAGCCCTAGCTGAGTCTCTCCTCGCGCCGTTATTGTGCCGTTGCCCTGGCGGAAACCCTAGGTTGCAACCCGTCTTCCTTCAGCGCCGCTGTTCTTGCGCGAGCACGCGGTGACGAATTTCCTCCCTTGGCCACCACTAGAAAACCGTAGCCACCGCTTGACCTCACCACCCCTGTTGCTTGCGCCGACCACTAAGCAGGTAAGGATTGTGTGTTTGAGTTTGTTCTTGAATGTTGTTGGATGAATTTGGGTCAGTGGGATACTCTGATCAAATCTGGGATTTCTTGTTGTAGTTCTGCCATGCGTGTTGTCATGGTTGGAGATATGAACTTGGTTCTTTCCTTGAGGATTTGTTGTTTGGAGGTGTTCTGTTTGGTTAAATTGATGGTGTGAGCTTAGTTGCTAGAGTAGGTGCTGTTTTTGGAGCTTGCATGTTCTGCTCCCTATTTGGAAAACTCTGGCCGTGAGTTGTCCTTAGGGATGGTTGCTTGCTTTGGAGCTTGTTGATGTTAGTAATGAAGCCGTGAGCTTCAATGGGATCTACTATTGAAGTAGTTTTGTTTTGGATTGTTTTAAATCCCAAATTTGGTTGCAAGTCTTTGGTTTGATCCTGTGAATACCCTATTTGGATCTTACCGCGAGTCTCTCATGCTAGTGTGAACTTGACCCTTGGATGGTTGGCTTGTGTTGAGAGCTAAACAACTTGAGTGGTGAGTTGAAGCTTAGGTTAAGCTCAGGTTAAATCTAAACTGAGCCTAACCCAATGACTCAAAATAACTAGAACCTATCATTTAATTAGCGTTAATTAAATGAATGAGATAATTAGGGTTGATGCTAATACACTTGGTGGATTGTTTAGCTAAGTACTATTTTTTGTTGTTTGTATAAATAGCTAAACTATGTCCTTGATACAGGACCTTGACTTTGGCCTCGCACGGTTGATCGTGGGAGATTCTCTTCTTGTATACGTACTATGATAAAAGGCGGGTACTTCTCCTTTGTATTCTTGTAGTTCTTTTATCTTAATGCATGACTTGTTATGTCTGAATAGGTCTGCTTGACCTTGCTCCTTGCTGTTGTTATTTTATATCACCTGTTGATACCTTTCTTGTTTGACCTTCGAGTTTAAATTGAAAATTTATATCCGTACAGTCTCTCGTTGATTTTCCATTCTGTAAAGTACCGCTCGTACACGAGTATTTAGATGTTCATTAAGCACCACTAGGATGGTTGACATTAGAGACACCCTACCTAGTAGTTTAGTTGCATATTCGTTAGTTTTTGGTTGGTTGCTTTTGTAGTTACATCGTTGCTATTCGGTTGTTCGTTGTTATTCGATTGTTTGTGCTTATTGGTATCATGTACCATACCTGCACCGTTGCATACTGACGACTGTTGGACTTCCATATGGTTAAGCCGTCGTTAGTCATTTAGTTGCTTTGCCACTCAACCACTTGTTGTGGTAGTTGCTAGAGTGGGAGCAACCGTCCTGTTACGCCACACTCGATCACTCATGTATAGTGAATGTTGGAGTTATAGGCAAGCAGTTGACACCCTCACCATTGTTTCCGAGGGATATCAGAGCTGTTGATAGCTCCCCCTATATATCGGGGTTTTGGTGTAGCTGGCTCCCTAGCATCCTGTCCACTCAACCACAGATATCTGTGGTATTCATTGGAGTGCGTACAGTTGTCACAACCCTACCCACTCGGCCACACAGATGTGATGTGTTGGCGGCTTGACTGGCGTCAAGAGTGACACATGTCATTGCATCATGTGCATCTATTGCATTTATGCATTTTCTTGTGATTGTTGTATTTATATGAGCTATGGTTGCTGCATTTGGTTGACATGTATGTTTGTATGCTATTCGTATATTTTCACGTTGTTTTGTACATATTTTGAGTTTCCCTATTTTCCTGGAGACTGTACATTGTTGTTATCTGTTGTTTCTATATCCTTGGACGTCATGCATTTGTCTACTCATATACCTGCAGAGTCCACCCGGACTCACCACCCCTGCTTCCTATTTTTGTTTCAGGTAGCAGGTAGATGCACTACTTGGAGCCATGAGAGGATCCAATTGTTTGTTCCACCGGGTTGATTCGTATTGGAGTTATTTTCGTATTTAGTTTATATTGCAGTTACTTTATTTCTGCATTTTCGTGAGTTCCGCATTTTTATTTCCTAGATTGGATATGTTTTATTGGTCCAATATTGTCGTAGTTGAGGTATGCTCATTGTGGACTTATGTTGGAGTTTTCGTTGTATTCGGACTTTCTTTCAACTTTATTTCTGTTAAAAGTCGTTAAAGGTTTTACGATGTTTAAGTTATTATATCTTTATTATTCATATAGATATAAAACTGCGTGGTTGTGTTTTTATTTTCTGTTATGATGGTTGAGCCATCTTTTATGATTGTGAGTTATGTATTATATGTCCCAATTTGTCCGCTGTACAGGGGAGATACTGTCCGATTTTCGAGTAAACATGTGTCTCTGAGGGCGTGACAAACTTAGATATTTTCATAAAATGTCATATTTTATGTTTGTACCTCTCTTTTGAAATACCTATTAACTTGTTTTTGACAATTTGACTTATGAACCTGAGATAGGATTGAAGAAACTTATGCTATACTTGACTTTTATTGCATTTTAGTTATATTAAATCCTTATATTTCATTTTTGAACTCTGTTTATTGTTGCAAATCAATTATCAATTATATCATGATTTAACCCATTTTGATATATGAAAAAGGAAAACAAAAGTAAAAGGATAAAATATATATATTTTTCAACTTCCAAAAATTAATTCCTTGTCTGATTAAGAGAGAGCAATAATTAAGGAGAAATGATATTTTATTTATATATTCATGTATGACTGAACTAACTCTATCTTCTTTCATATATTGAATATAAATTCAAAATCTTTACCTAATTTTTTATTATTATTGATTACTAAGGTATTTTTATTATTAAAAATTATTAGTGCTGAGTATACAACATTTAACCCAGTATTTTAATATATGACTAAGGTTAAAGTTATGTTAATTGTGTTCTAACTAATTGTGCAAAGTTGCAATGCAGGATACTTAACAGATGTTAAGTCTTGATTGTGAACCAGGCAGTGACTAACTCCTAGTGGATCTATGCATCAAAAGTCCTGATTGTGAGTCGGACATGAGCTAAATCTTTGTTGAGACCAAGTAGACAAATTCCTAGATAATTGCATGCTCAGTGAATTAAGTCTAAGTAATTAAGACTTGATAGACAAATTCCTTGTTGGAAGCTAGGTGAATCAAGTCTAATGCTATGTTTACCTCAAAGAGTGGATGATGGATGGATTAAACAAACTTAGGGGCATGGGAAGAGAATGGAAAGGAAAAGAAATCCTTTCCTTTGTATGCTTATTTACCATGATTGAGAAAGGTGGGTACATGCGGTGTAATTTTATTAATACAAAAGGGTACATGCGTCATTTTTTTGGTATATGGTGTAATTTTATGAGTTAAAAAGGGTGAATGCGTTATTTTTTTTGGTTTATGATGTAATTTTGTAAATGAAAAGGGATACATGCGTCATTTTTTTATCCATCCACTGCTTTCCGTCCGATTTTGAGATGATCGATTTTGGCTCCAAAACTATCCGCGGATGGATTATATTTCTCTTCCCTCTTTAAATTTTAATGAAGTAAACAATGAAAAGATTTACACTGCGGAAACTTTTTCTTAATTTTACTTTCCGCTCTCCCAAGTAAACAAAGCATAAGTGATTAAGGCTTGATAGACAAATTCCTTGTTGGAAGCTAGGTGAATCAAGTCTAAGTGATTAAGGCTTGATAGATAAATTCTTAACTGGGTGTTAGATAAGTCAAGTCCAGGCAGAGTCAACTAAGAGCTGACGGCTTGCCAAACAAATCCAAGTGGAAGTAGCTAGGAGTTGTGATTTGGTAACTTACACTACAAAAATAACAAGCTATTGCGATGGACATTTTTAATTGTCCGTCGCAAATGGCGACGGATATATAGTATCTGTCGCCAAAGTGTCGCGGCAAGTCAAACTCGTGACTATAGCGACGGACATGGTCAAAAGTCCGTCGCTATTGCGACGGATAATATAAATTGTCCGTCGCTAAAGTTAGGCGACGGGTCAACCCCCTCAATTCAGCGACGGAATTGGTCAACTCCGTCGCTAATCGGCGACGGACAAGTTAGTCCGTCGCAAAATTACTTAAAAAAGGGCGACGCCCCCTTCCCCGCGGCCACGCGAACCCTAGCAACGGTCGAGCGACTGAAGCGATTCTCCTCCGGCGATTCTCCTCCGGCGAACCCTCCTCCGATCCCAGGTACGCGAGTTAAGCTTCATTTTCCGTATATGCTCATTTTTTTGTGCTCACACGCCGCCGTCGCGTCTTCTCCGACCAACCACGGGTCTTGGCACAGCCGCGCACGGCCTCCCGCGGCCGCGCGCGGCCTCCGGCGCGCGCTCATCCTCCCGCGGTCTCGCGCGGCCAGGCGCGGCCTCGCATTTGCATGCGCCGCCTGCTGGCGGTCGCGGCCCAGTGTGGCCGAGCGGCGCCTGCTACGGCCGGGCGGCACCTGCTGCGGCCGGCCGGCAACCCCTGCTCCGTTTAGCTAGG